>BJBW01004993.1:0-21204 GCA_004320125.1 Scolopax mira
AACACAAAAATGGTTGGTTTTACCTCAAACCGGGACATGGCGTGACGTCATTTGGCAGGGGGGGTATGATCAATTTGGGTCATTTTTCCTGGCTGTGTCCCCCCCCCTAGCCCACTTGCTGTGGGGACAGCGTGGGACACAGTGTGCTGAGCCTGGGTCCTCAGAACACTGCTGTCAGCGCTCTTTTAGTCACAAAATGTTTCAATCAAGTTTGTGTTGGGCAACTGCCAGCAATATTTCTCTGTGGACGATGTTCTCAGCGAATCCATAATTCTTCAAATATGAAGTCATTTTCTTAATATTGTTTGCGAGGAAATAAATTGCAAAGCAAGTTCATTAATTTTGGAGGAGGCTACTTGCAAAATTACTTGTGTTAGATAGGTTCAAGGTGAGCTAGAAGCAATATGCCCTTTTAAAGAGAACAACTCTAGACAAAAATGCATCCCAAGCAATACACAAATAGCATAGAGGGGTAAAGTTTAGGTTAAGGTCTAATTTATTCAGCGTAACATTAAATCATAACTTTATGATGTAAGCAAATTTAAATTTTGTGCATGGTCAGCATGTGGCTGAACTCAGAGTTGGAGGATGTTTTAACAACTACATCCTGGTTGCTGACCTAGGGGCAATTTATAACTTAAATATTTTAAGTTGATGTTAAAACTCATCTGATTCAGCTTTAAAAATGTTATATATAATTAATTTTATTTCAACTAGCAGTATTATGGCTACACAGTGGATGGTAAGTACATTTGAGTGCTGAATTCAAGAAATTTGGAGAATGGGATTCAAGGCAACAGAAAATAAAGAATAACAGAAGTCAAAAATCTGAAAGCCACTTCAAATCCCCTATGTACAATCTGGCATTTCCTATACCAGCTCTACCTTAATCTAGATGGATATCATAAGAAAATTTTAAAAATATCACTTTTGGAAAATGTGTTTGCTTTACCCATAGGCATTAATTTTGGAGGAAAAATAAGCACATAAGATACTAATGGGAAAAAAAAATCCATGTGAATACAAGAGTCGATGTTGAACATATTTTCAAGTCAGGAAGAGGAAATACCGATCCTGAAGAATCTGAACAAATTAGCACAGAACAGTGCTGCTCAAATAACAGATACTGTTAATTATTATTAATTCAACCTGGAGATTTTCAGATCTGAACATACAGTTTCCCCTGTTTGAAGGAGTTACATATTGTAAATTCGTAGTATTTCTTTTCCTCTTTTTCTCTCAGGAAGCCTGTGAAAATCGCAGGAAAATAAAAAGGAGATATTTTTCTGTCCTCCTGTTTTTGTTGTCCTACTTTTTGCTGATACTGACAATGAAGTCAGTATGGCCTTTAGGAAAAGGAAAATAATAACTGCTTTTTATTTACTCTGAGAACTGACAAAGCTTCTTCTATGTGAGATTATTACAGCCTGCATAGCCATGTTTGTCACTGCCATAAGAACGTAGCTATTTGCTCTCCTAGTAAATTACAAATAAAATAGAACTGTAATGCTAATGTAAGTATTGAATCCACCTGTGTGAGAGGAGCTGGATTAACAAAGCAATCTTCAAGGAGTGTACAACTATCTGCTTAGTTTTTTAAAAATGGGAGGCAAACACAGCTTTGAAATGCATTCCTTCATTTTCCCCTTGTTCTGAAACTTCTACCAGTTGGTTGGTTGGTAGCATGTGCCCACATTGTTAGAAGTTACTGCTCAACAAATATGCACTGAAGTTTTGCAGCCTGTGAACATCCATACACTGAATCCTTGTGTGGTAACATTTTTTTGAAACATATTTTGAGGGGAAAAGTGAAAACTTCAAAGTTGTACATACAAGTTGCCTCAGTAATTTTGCAGGCAATGAAAGATGGCAGTTTACTTGTATTGAATTTTCAAAGATTTATATCTCAGTTGATGGAACATCTATGATGACAGACATCTTATTGTCCAGGTTTGCATCCAGTGATGACATTTGTGTCTCTAGAAGAGCTGTCTTCCTTCCTTCACTTTAGTTATGGTAACATGTACTTAGATTGCCTTTACTTGGTGCACACAAGCTGTAATATATCAAAGGGTTCATCTGGTGAGGACAGGCTGAAGAGTCCTCCCTCACTGGAGGCTTCCAAGGTGTGACTGGAGAAAGTGCTGGATAATCTCATCTAGGCTCCTTTTCCCATGAAAACTTGGACCAGGTGATCCCTTGAGGTCCCTTCCAAGTTGGGCTGTTCTCTGATTCTATTCTTCATAACGGGTAGAGTGGAACAGTTTTAAAGATAGCGTGTAGCCATCTTCCTTTTTGCAGTGACCTCATGTAAAGGTGAAAATGGTTAGAGGGCAACCTGTTATGTGGCCTTGATGGTAAAAGTCAATCCTCTTGTCTGTTTAATTCTGTTAAATATCACGTAATCTCCAGAGGGACATTGCAATGTTTATGTTTCAGTTGCCTGTGTTTTGGAACGGATTGTTGGAGGTTGCTTTGGGAATGTCTCTGTTCACAGTGTTCAGATTTAAAAGAATGCAAACCAGATGCATCTGGCATGGTGCACTCCACCATGGCTGTACACGTTGTGCTTGAGGAGAAGGACAGGTAGCAATAACCATCTGCAGACTTTCATGGGGGGAGGCAGATGGTTTTGGACTTATGTAAGGAGTTAACACTTCTGTACTTGTGCTAAGATTCAAAACATGTTAATTTTAGTCTCGTTTTGGTTCATAGATAGTAATTTTGATGTGGTTATATCATTTGTTAGGACAACTGTGGTAGAGGCTTGGGTTGCCCTTAAATGCTTATCTGCAGACTGTGGTCACTGGAAACGTGCCTGAAACGATAACTTTTCTCTTTCTTTTTCTTTTTTGCACCCAACAAATGGATATCCAATGTATATTTGGACATATATGAAGGCAACAAAATGATACATTAAAAATAGTTTGTAAGTTTGAAAGGGCAGAAGTTTTACATCAGTGCTGCATGACGTTGAAGGTTTACATACATTACCAACCAAAGCTTTATATCTGTCCTTCAGGAAAAAAAGTCTCTCATAAAATTCCTAAATGGGAAATTGTTTTCAGGCCTTTGAAGGTGTCTCCACAAAGTGTATGCTGAGAATTACACCTAGTAATGTTCTCACTTAGGTTCTGCCCTAAGCAAAAGTTCTCTCAGATTCACACCTATTGCTATCTGAATTTCCTTTACTTTAAATATTGTATGTAGAAATAAAAATATGCTACCCTTTCTTTCCCGGGGCTTTGGTTCCAAGGCTTCTGCCATTACAGGTGACTTTTCATTGCAGGATAAACTGTCTTGAAAAGAACTTGCATGCTTCCCCATGGCTTCCCTGTGGAAGTATCATTGCATTTAATGCTGTAGCGTGGGCCATTTGTATAGCATAATGGTTCAATGACAGATCTTTTTCTGCATCTTGAGCTGCTGCTTGACAAAGTCAAGTGAAGTCAAGTCAAACAATAGTCATTAATTCACCCTGACTCCTTTCCCAGCCTCTCAAATTTGGCACAGACAGGACCTACTACTGTCATATGTCTTTGTGGAGCATGCAGACCACTCTGGGTTGGAGCAAGTTAATGATCCGTTCAAACTCTGCCATCCTGTAACTACAGCAGAACTGTGACCCTTTCAAAGGGATTCAGACCTTTACAAAAGCACACTGATTTCTCCAGTTTTCCATATCTGTAGTGACAGGATTATTTTTTCTTCTCCAAAGGGTATTTATTCCACCCCTTTTTATGACCTTTGTTGGGATTTGAGGTTATTACTGTTCAGAGAACCGTCCAGTTCACATTTTAGTTGTGTGTCTGGATTGAAAATTCTACAATGGGCTGCCTTTGAGACAAAACTTGTGTTTTAGTTTTTGCTTGAAAAGGAATACAATTTGAGTGATTCTTCATCTGTGGTCCTCAATTATAATTCTAGCATAAAGAGCTAGATTCAGCAACATGAACAAAACAGATACTAAAGACATAAATGCTTAGAATTTTAAGTTCCAATGTTTTGTTTGGGTGTGATGCAAATACTCACAAAGGACTTTTGGGGGCAATAATATTTTTAAATGTGCCTCTTGCAGATAAGACAAAGATTTATGGGATTTACTCCTGTTCAGGGGATCCTTTATTAAAATATTATGTTTCTGCTGAAATCTATACAAGTCTTAAAGTGAAACTAAACTGTCATTGCACACCATGAAACCAAAATTATACAACAGAGAAATATATAATCCACAATTAACAATAAGAAATGTGGGGTATCTTACATATGCATCGCAAACAACTGACAATGTCATTCTCCAGCACACAATGTCAAGAAATCCTGATCCAGAGTCATCTCTAGTGTCTAATTATTCTTCACTCAGCTCTTGTTTTTATCTTCTCTGCTAAATGAGTTCCTGCGTGGCAGCCAAAGGAAGTGGTGAACCACCCCCACAGAAGACTTTATATTTGGTTTTGAGAATACCTTTATACAACTTCACTGTTGTTGCTTCAGCAGATACTTATAATATTTTACCTCTTTTTCAAGTGGAAAAAAATAATTTCAAAGCCACAAAAGATTAGCAGTCTTGCAAATACCCAATTTATGCATTATGATTGATAGAATTTCCATTAAAAAGGATGTAATACAGGCAATTATTTGATATACTCCAAGTAAAGTGATGTAATATTGCTATACAAAACCCAGTTAAAAATCCTCTGTGCTTCCTGTTGAAATATATTTCTAGGTGAAAGGTTCTATGTTACTGCACCATGGAAGTCTGCATTGTATTGTGTCATGACCTCTCCTGGTGTATAGTCTCCAAGGGCTTTCATTCCTGAACACTTAATTTAACTTGAGAGAGAAACCTGCTCTCGGACCTTGGTTACTCTCAGCCTAATACACTGGAAAAAGAAAACTGTCATGTATCAGCACAAGATACTGTTCTTCTCAGTTCAAAAGAGCTGTTTCTTGATGGGAGAAGTGTATTATTGATTTTTTTATTTCTTGCTACTGCTCTTTCAGTGCTCATCACACTTTGAGGTTCAGGTTGGTGGAAAATATTCGTAAATTTGGATCAAACTTGCTGAATAGCTTTGGTAACAGTGCACAGAGTGCAGTTCCTTTGTTCAGAATTCTACCAAACCTCAAACCACAGAATGATTCAATACTTGTCACAAGCCAAATGAGCAACTCTCAGAATAAAAAATATTGAAATCAATGAGTCTCACTTGAGTAGAAGTGCTCATTTCCGGTATGATGAGATGGTTGTTTTTCTGAAGCCCCACTCATAATCCCAGACTGATGGTGAACAATCTCTCCAAGCTGGGACTGCCTCAAAAGAGTCATATGCTTCTTGATGGCTGATAAATGAACAATCCAATTATTAAAAGATACTTTTTATAGCAAGAAAACACAGTAAATACCTTAAGTATATAATGACTGACAACAAAAGAATATGTGAGAGACTGTCAGCTGGGAAGAGTCTTACAGCATCCTTCTCCTGCATGCTGAGGCTTATCTGATTCTTCCAGTTCCACCTTTCTGGAAGATCCCATCCTTGAAACAGACAGATTTTACAAAACCTAGTGCTGAGACCAGAGATAGATAAGAGAAAATTAGATAAGACAAAATTCTGCTGTGAGCCAGAGTCGCTACTGATGCAAACACCGACCACAGATGGGTCTCCCCTGGAGACACCAAGTAGCTTGATCCTCCACAGATGAATTGAGCAACCCTTCCACTGTTGTCAACAAGTGTTAATTGGATGAGAAATGGAGACACTTGCAGCTGTTTGGAGTTCATCTCTACTAGGAGAATATTTCTAATTTCTTCAGCCAGCCTGTTCACACTGGCTAGGACACAGAATTTATAATCCCATCACTACCTGGACTGCAAAGGTTACAGCCTCCAGTGTTGGGAATGTGGTAAATAAGTAAAAAACCTGAGGCACCTGTTTTGCAGCTCATATTTTGAAGTCCTCTTCTCCATGGTTCTTTGGAGAAGAGGAGGCTGATGGGGGACCTCATTGCCCTCTACAACTACCTAAAGGGGATTGTAGAGAAGTGGGTGTTGACCTCTTCTCCCAAAGGAATAATGACAAGACCAGAGGAAATGCTCTGAAGTTGCAGCAGGGGAGGTTTAGATTAAATATTAGGAAGAACTAGTTTACTGAGAGAGTGGTCAGGTACTGGAACAGCCTTCCCAGGGAGGTGGTGGAATCACCATCCCTGGAGGTATTTAAGAAACGTGTAGACATGGCACTTCAGGGCAGGCCAAGATTGTAGGGTTGGGGGTTTTTTTTGTGTGTATGGTTGGACTCGGTGATCTCAGAGGTCCTTTCCAACCATGATGATTCTGTGATTCAATAAAACCTAATAGCTCAAGCTGATGATCTGTTATACTGTTACATAGCAATCCAAACTAGTGATGGTCCCAGTCATAAAAATTTTGTTATTTTCAGTGCACTCTGAGCTTCAGGGATGCTTCATTTGGATTTGAATCTATATATTTGTGATGACAAGGCCATACGCAGAATCATGTGTAGGTGTGAATTTCAATTTCAATTTATTTCTTTATATTTCTATGGTACCGATACCTGTACTGTGTGATCCATGGCAGCATGCATCCTAAATATGCCCTAAAATTTCTTGTGAAACAAAAGCTAACACCTGATAGGAACGCCTTAAAATGGCCTTAAAATTTGCCTAATTACTTTTGCCAGCCCACGGTGGTCTGCTGACTAACCAAAACTTGCTGCCTTAGACCAGAACCATAATTGTCACTTTTAAGATAGTGACGCCTGCCAGTTTTGCCACAACCCCAGAGGCACTATCCTAATCTTAGCCTGTCCATCCTGTCTAGACTCAAGACTATTCTCAGTCAATTGGAAAGTCAACTCAACCCTTGGCAACTCAAATTTAATTCTGATTATTAAATGTTAATGTTGTTTTTCCACTTTGAATGTGGGCCCATAGAATAGACTAACATACCTCTGTATAGTGAAGACACCAAGTAAAGGTACTTATTATTATTTTTTATTTATTTGTAGCTGCAATTACTCTTAAATTGCAGCAGATCTAGGCCCAGCCTCAGCTTTTGCTCAAGTATTGTCTTATCTAACAGAAGTAGTTTTGGATGTTACCACATCTGTCTCTCTATTCCACTCCTCTGCTGGGAGTTACCACTTTCATAACTGAAGAGACATGAGTCCTCATCTCTGTTTAGATTATTTTGCTAGCAGATTTTGGCATTTTGAACAAATCATACTGTAAAGTAGGATAGCTATAATTCAAGAATGTTTTTTGCTCCATTGTTGCTGTTACAGCAGCAGAAATATCCAGTGAATGATGAAGACAGTCACCCAAGTGTAAAAGTATTGTAAATGTGGCTTTACCCAATGGATTTGTTCAGGTGGACTCCAAGAAATGGGTTAGCAGCACTAAGTTTAGGATTAAGACTGAAGTTTTCAAGGTTTGTTTATTGATGTTGGAGATTTGTCCAGAAAAGGAGAGATTTATCCAGACGGAGGTCAAAACTGGCACTGGCAGAACTCATGGCGATGACATTGTGAACTATAAGGCCTGCTAGACAAATCTGCTCTGGTCAAATGTACCTTTTTGGAGGCAAAATAATATAATTTTTTGAATCTATATAATTGCCAATGTTTGTAAAGAAGAACTTGGGACAGTTCTGCTAGGCATTCAACTGTCAGCCAGGAAATACAGAGGGCCAGAAAGGATAAAGTAAAACTAGCATAGGGAAGCAGACTTGTGGACTGAATGCCAAGGGTGAGGATGGTACCTGCAGGTGTATCATCTAGTAAATCTAGATAACATGTAGTTATAGCATGTGCTTTTCAGAAAGAATTAAAAGTTATTGCCTGTGGTCAAGGAAGATGGAGATAGGCAAGTTTTCTGCCTGATAGTTTGACAGATGACCTGAACAAGGTCGAAGGATCAATTCTTAAAATGTAAATTAATAGTTTTTCTTGGAATATAATCCTCTGATTTACTGGTCTGTACACATCTGGTACCAACTTTATTTGAGGCTAGCAAGCAAAATATAAGAAACATTGGTGCTCTAGTTTGAATCTATCACTTTTCCAACCATCCCCCTTTGCTGCACTTAGCTTCCTATTACAGAGCGGTATTTAAGTGTACAAAGTAGATTACTTTCCTTTTAAGCTAAACATTTCATCATGCTAAACAAAATAAACTCCAGTAGATCTTTGCTGTGCTGGTACTAATAGATGTTATATTCAAATCCTCCTCCCCTCCAAGTGTGTCCAACGTGACCTTAACTTCTCCATTCCAGCTGAGTTGTTCCATGATGTGTTCCTACCGGGCCATGCTCCACTCTTGTGTAGATGTAGGCCACTGTTAGTTTGCCAGAAAATTTGCTTCCTGTCCTAAAATGAAAATCCTTCACACAAAAATAGGGTTCCTTCACCTTTTGGCTCAGAGTTCACCTAATTTTTAATAAAGGAGCCCTTTAGTGAAATAAACTTCTTCTAAATTAAAAGGAGTGAATATTTAGTCAATCTGGACTTTACTTTACACATTTTTTAAGATTTCCTGTTTTGCTGTATAATTACAAAAGGAGTAGTTTTATAATACATTTTCAGCATATCTAAAGTTCCAGCTGGCTCTCCTCTAGACATTGAAGCTGCCTTAACAATTCAACAGCTGTTCAGAAATATATATTTCCTTTTACTGAAGAACACTTACTATTAAGAAAATAAATAACAGATGTGCCTTCCACTACTTTTTTGCAAACAGTTTGTACTTTGAGAAATCTTGTGGTTTAAGAGTCAAAGTGTAGGTAAAGCTTTTCAATCTATTAGTGACAAAAATGTTTTGATAAGAGGCATTTTGTATATTGGTTGTTGTGGGATTCCAGGGAGAAAAAGAAAGTTGTGTTGTATGTTGAAATATTTTTATGTAAGATAAATGCAGAGTAACATCACTTCAAAGTATCTCTGTCCATTCAATAAGTTATGGAATAAATCCTACTTTTATATATATAAATACATACATATAGAGATATGAATATATAAAATTTGTCATAAGAGTATATGGAAGTGAGCAAATAAAAACCATGCAAGCTATCACATTTAGGACTGCCAAAATTTGTTGTCAGAAAATAGATGGGACTGAAAGCATGTTTTTAAAACTATATCATAATCCCCGCTGTTCCAAAATGTGATCTCTCATCTCTGTCTCTTCCATTAGGCAGTAACAGTGTCCTCTGAACCAATTCAATTTTAGACTTGGTCCAGCTTTGGCTAGTAGACTTTCTCAGCCCTTTTGCTGTGTGGATTTCTCTGTGCTGCCCATATGTGAAAGAACGAATCTTGTACAAGAAATATCTGCTGGGATTTGTCGCTGTTTTTGTGATTCAGTGATTATCTTTATTTGTTTGCACAGATGTTTACTTTTCTTACCTGCTTATCTCACTCCAGAGTTCTTTCCTCCAGAGAGTCCAACTAAAGCTTTGCTTGGTGAGTGGGACTATCCACATGGAGCATGTTGGCTCTGGAAGCATGTTTCTTTGAGTCCACAAAAATAGCTCTCTCAGAGATACCACTTTTTCACTGAAATAGATGAGGGTTCTCGTCTGATATATCCTTGTTACTTTTCTTTAAAGCCTGATACTCCTTTAGAGCATCTGACTGATCCTCTCTACTGACCTAGGCACCTGACCATATGGGTGCCACTTGCAAACTTCTGTCTAACAGGACAAACTGAAGATATTGAAGAAGACTGAGAAGACTACTTCTAAAACACAAATCCAGAGGCTCTGCCAATCCCATGGGTCAGATCAGCCTGTCCTCAAAGATCAATAGATCCTCCTTTTTCCCTTGTCTTGCTTCTGGATGAAACCACTTCACCATGAAAATAACTGTACTTGCCAAGAGTTGATATTTGCACATGAAGGTTGGTCTGGGGGGCTGCTGACAGTAAAGAGGCTGCTGGTGATTGGAGAGCTGATTAGAAGTTTACTAGCAGGATATTTTTTTCAACAGAAAATAATAATTACCACATCAAAATGAGTCAACATTAATAAAGCTCCAAATGTGACTCACTTAGACTTGTGCTAGCTTCACTCTTGATAGTCTTTTCCATAGGTTGCTATAGACCCAGAGCAGAGAAAAGAGTCTTCAGAAACATCTGTGATAGGCTGAAGAGAGCCAGGGAGGTTTTCTGGTAGGACCTTCAGGGGGATCAGTGCATCAGGCAGAATATTACAGAAGTCCAGTGTTTTGTGCTTCTGACTCATCTGATAGAACCAACCAACTGGAGATCCCTGAGCTGGGGACATCCATTACTTGACCTGAGTAGCCTCCTGCTTTGATTGTACAGGGTTTCCAAGGTAGTGAGCTTAGTTTTTGGCATTGTCTATCTCTCATTAAATGGGACTACCTTTTCTGGGGCATACCACCAGCAATCATTTGAAAATTTCATGGGCTGTAAGAACCAACCCTTAAAGATATTATTTAGAGACTTATAAAATCCAGGGCCACGTCTTACACAGTGGTGAATTGCTCTGACACAACAGGCTATCTCATGGCTTAAAAATTGTGCTAGGGATTTGATGGTTAAAAAAAAAAGCAGTGAGCACCATTTTGATTCATTGTGCTTGTCATACCAGGTCTGATTTGCTGCAGCATGTCTTGGTGTTAGGATGGAAACAAAGACACTGCATGACTCACCATGATGCAATGCAGTGGAGAATGGAAAAGAAAAAAAACCCCACACGATCTCAAACTTGCAGCCTGCAGATGGCAATCAATTGATCTTGATTTTTCCCAACTAATTATCTGATCCAGTTACCCGTAAAAATAGGGGGAATATTCCTCCATTTCTCAAGAATAGTTGGCAGGAGCAATTGGTGCATATATTTTTAGTAACTGTCCTGTCTGTTTTCTTTCCCTAACTCCTTCTGGACCATTTGGCTTAATTTTATCAGTGAAGCCACTGAGTGAAGCTTCCTTTAGCAGCAGCAGAATGGTTTTGCACAATTCAGTCCTAGATGGTATCCTTCATCCCTTTCTTCTCATATTCCCACTCCTTGTGTCTTCTCATGCTATTTTCTGCATTAGCTGTTAGGGTCCATGTGAGCTGAAACATTAACATTGGCTGGTGGAAAGAAAATCTGAGCAATCTCTCAAATCCTGCAACTGTTACAAATTCCCCAAATCACAGCCTCCCATATTGCATGAGTTGGGTTTTTTTGTCCTAATTTTTCTTCTCTTCTCGTCTCCATGAAGTTTAGCTTTGCTTACTCATATAACTATCGTTTTTACAGACATCTATATCAATTTGAAAGTAGAATGAAGTGCCTTTTTATTTTCTTTTTCTGAGAAATTAGGCTTGAAACCTGCCAGCAATATCCTACATTTAATGTTGTAGGACTCCCTCCAGCAGTTCAACCTGACCCATAAACACCAGAGAACTTCCAGGCAGGAGGGTAATTCCACCTTCCCTCCATATGTCTTATGTGTGCTAGAAGCTCTAGGCATCAAGCATAAGATGTTGAAGTGATCCTAGAGTTCTCCACTGTTTCTTCTGAAGATGTCTTGTAAAAATAACCTGTAGACATTGTGGTGAGCTACAAGTTATGGTGTATGGGCAGGATAACTGTTCAGAGTGACACCCAATAAGGACAATAATATGTCCTTATTGTGCATTAAGAGCACCCAGCAAGGGAAAGAAACAAAGCAATTATCATGAAGTTAATTCACATCTTTTTTTTTAGCATGCTAACCTCTGCAGACAGGCAAGGGGTGAGAGACCAGTTGTTAGCAAAAGGTATGATCTTGTTTAGTGACTTCATTACTTTTCCAGAAAGGGGAACAGGCACCACATTGAGGAAATGTGCAGATTTTTCTAAGCCAGGAGGAGATTCTGAGCTTTTCAAAAAGAGGAATATCACAAAGGAACCTAGAAGGAGTACAAACCTCAAAAAAAATGCTGGTGGTTTCAATCAATAAAAATAAAAAAAATATTGCGTTTTAAGAAGAGTCTGAAACATGAGACAGTGAGGAATCTAGGAGGAAGCGAAGCCGCAAAACATGACCTCAACTAAGCATCAATAAGCATCGGATGAGACATGAGTTTTTTAGAGACATAATGATTTATTTCCAATCATATTTCCTAATACTTATGACCACAATCACTTGACATCTTTTAGTCATTGAAGAGACGGCTTCAAAATATGGGGTTCAGCACTGCTATTATATAGGCAGAATTTACTGCAGAATCAAGAGGCATGATTAATTTTTAATGAGGTGACACAGATGCAAGCTGCATCTTGACCTGCCTTAAATTTTGACAAAACAGTTGTGTCAGTGTGAACATTCAATATGATTTTAGGGTCATTGTATCCACAAAATAAGAGAAATAGATAACTTGCTGTACAAAACCATACACGTGGCTGTACCAAGTCAGACCAATGGTTCGTCTGTCCTAGAAAATACTTGGGTGAGACCGTAAGTACAAAGCAAAATAAGAGAGATATGTTTTATCACTTCTATTCTATGGTGTTCTAGTATCTGTCATTTGGCCATCTCTAGATTTCCAGAAGATGGGCAGGAAGGCTCCCAGTATTTAAAGCTCTCAACTCTAGTTGGAAAAACATTTCTCTCCTCATTCTGCAGTTAACAGACCTGTCCTGAGAGAGAGAGCAAATTCACTATTTGTAGACTTACAGGTTTGGTTTTATAGTTCTTGACAAACCATATGATAAGCATCCACATATATTATCCCTTATCCACATCCGTGGTTTTGTCTCCTCTGACTCTTTTCAGCTCGTTTGACGTATCTTCATTCAGCCTTGAAGATTTGAGTCCCATTGTCCTGAAGAATTCTGCTTTGTGTTCACAGTTAAAAATCTAACAATATGTTTAACTCTTCCTTTCAGGGTCACTTTTCTCAAATAGCTATGGCTGTGTGCAAGAAGACTCTGCAAGCAATATGTTTATACAGCTTGAAAGTGTAAGGCAAAAGAAAGCTGGGATGTTGTGAGCTACAAGGCAAAGCATTAATACTCTGTGTCCTGATAAAAACTTGAAGAACAGTAGGTGTAGGCATGTGACTTTTTTGTATCTGTCTTCTAGCAGTGACTAAAAATTAGACGAGACATAAATCATTCTGATTTCATAGTGATGGAGCATGAGGCAATAAACTGTACCTCTCACAGCAGCCCCTGAAAGATGGCAATTAAGGTTATGCCATCAAGATGAAGAGTACTAGGCTTACGTCTACGTTGTATCTGTGTTTTTACCCTTCAGGTGCAAGCAGTGTTCATCACCAGATCCCAGCCCTGGTTTGGGAATTCACAGAATTGGTTATTCTTAACTATTAATAAAAAATTTCTGTAAACCTCAGTGGACTTACAAACCCTGTTTTCCAATGTAGCAAGACTCTCATTAGAGACATACTGAAGTGCCAGAGGAGACTGTCAGGGCCCTGACGGTGATAATGAGTTGAAGGCCCTCACCATCCTCTGCTGGGACCTCCTCCTAGCCTGCCCCTATGTCTCCATGTCAGCCCATCCTGGGGCCATCAATTCTATATACTATGCCATGGTGGTGCTTCTTTGCTGTCCTGCCACAGCCATGTCTCTGCCTGGCCATCGACCATACTGGTCCACATCCTGACCCAGGAATAGTTTTCTCCCTGGCAATGCCCATGAGGCTCTGGGATTGGGACAGACCCAGGACTGTCCCCAGTACGGATGTGGCTACCTTTTGACAGGAGGAAAACATCTCAGCCACAAGGAGACAAACTGTGTGACTCTATATGCCTCCACAGCCAGGAGTTGCCTTTGCCAGTACATGTGTTCATGCAAAAATCACCAAAGCAAAATGTGCTTTCCAACCAAGATTGGAACTGGTGTTCCTAAAGAGAAACACACCGTATAAGTTCCTCTGAAGGAAGAAAATGGAGAGGAACAGCTGACGGATTCAACAGGCTTTTACATTGTAATAATTTTAAACAAATTCCTTTATTCTACCATCTGACATCAACTCTTAATAAGCATGACACATGCTGACTTTATAATTACTACAAAATTACCCATTAAGCGCTGGAGATTCCAGGACATTTATTTATGTTTTCCATTATTTTCTACAAATAGAGCAGCTGAGGTTCACCACATCTCATCTATCTGGGTGTCAGTTCTTCTTGTAGCTCTGGTTGATCTCCCGGCTTTCTTTCATTTTTAATTGTTTCTAAAGAAAAAACTTTGACACCTATATTGACATTGCTTAACAGTTAATTAGTACTACAAATACCCTTATTCTTCTATTAAGAAATGTAGATTTATTATTTTTACCAAATTTCATGTCAGAAAGGATATGCAAAACTGACTGATGTGTCTGAGTGAAAGAAGTCTGTTGCGGAAGAAGAGAAAGGGGGCCAAATGTTATGAACAGAAGAGGCTTTAGGAGTATCAAATTTACCTCAGTATTAGGGTGGTGTAATATGCTGTACGGAGGGATGGCATTCCTCTATGGTCAGACACCAGACTAGTTCTGCCTCAATTGTTTTTCAAACTCTCACTCTCAAAACATTTTTTTAGTCTCATTTCATGTCTACGACCCGTTTCTCTCTGAGACTGAAATGCAATATCCTACTAAATTCCCCTCCATTCGCCTGGGTTACTAATCTTCTACCCTTGTCTGTGTTGCAACGCTTTAAAGTATTTCTTTGTTGTTAACTGTATTGGTGGGTAGCTAGAAAACAGCTGAACTGGGAAAGAGTAAGTGCCAACAACAGCAGCTGCAACAGGAAAAAGAAAAAACCCACAACAAGTACTTCTCTTACACTGCTTAATCCCTGTAATTTCCCCTAATAGCACAACGTCTCGTAAGCAGCATTTAAGCATCGCATAAATAAGCACTGATTGTATGCCTGCTGCTCAGGCAAATTCTGTCTTAGGTAATGAGGAGCATTGGTTCTTAACTTATCTCTGTTTGGTCAGTCTTTAAAGTACGCTAGAACGGGATCAGTTGTATGCTGAAATTGGTTAAATCCCAGCAGTCTACATTTCACACATTTTACCTCTTTAGAGAAAAACAGGATTTTCAGAAATCTGTGTTATAGACTGAGCTATGAGAACCAAGATAAATTCATAAATCTTCAAGAGAAGATTCAAGAGTGCTAGCAAAACCAGGAACAAAGACAGAACTCCAGAGAAAGAGCCAAAGCAAACGAATCACAGGTGTCAAAGACAAGAAACAGAAGAAGAAACAAGGCCTCTAGAACAGTGTACCTTCTTGTTTTCACAGCTACAAAATACAGTTTTTTTCCAAAATGCAAATCGCATTATTTGAGTTGTTTAAAATTTAGGCACCAAGTATTTAATACTGCCTCCTGTTTTTGGTTTGAAATGTCTTCTAGGAAATCCTGAAACAAAAGCAATAAAATCAATTGCAGTTGGCAAGCCTAGTATTTAATTATATTTTCAAAAGAAAGGAAGTACTTCTACCTTTTTACGCTGAACCTCAAAAACAGCCGCATCCACAAGAGACCATAATTTTAAAAATAAAATTTCAAAGCTAGTTTTTGTCTCTAATTTGCATTTTACATTAAGTTGGAAAGTATTATGGGTTATTGCACTGTATTTTCTTTGGTTCAACTTCAATATAATGGTTTGGTTTTAGTAACATTTTGTTCACTGGTATTTGGTAAATCACTCCAGATAATTCTAAGGATACGGCTACGGACTCCGTGATATTTAATTAACAATGAGGTAAGGTTTTTACTCTCTTCTCAAGTGTTTGCTCTTGCAGAAAAATGGAAGTTAATCCCACTGAAGTGAGAAGCAACAGAAGACAACAACATAAAGGATTCAATTTTCTGAAATCATGGTCTTTAGCTGGATAAAAACTGATGTCCCTACAGTCTGAGTGTCAGCATAAATTTTCCCTATTTATTCACTAAAAATAGGTAACTTCCATAATATATTTTCAAATTTTTTGAAGAATGTCGATGGATGAGATTCTTCCAGGTCTGTCAAGATGTTGGTCAGCTGGATGGTTGGTGGTTCAGTACAGGATAAAATCTTAAAAACATTTTTTGGGAAAACAAGGTACAGTTGTGAAAGTATTAGTCTAAGGTCACTTCCTAACCAGCAGTGAGCTTGACTTAAATGCAGACACTGAAAGACTAGATACAGTTAGAGACCACACTTCAAGGAGTACAGTTATTTACTCAGCTATATCTTTTTAACTAAGAATCAGTAGGTTTCCTATAGGCCTTCTATGCAGACAGAATCAGACCTGAAGCCATGTAATGCAATTTTTTTTTTTTTTTTGAATCTGATGTACTTAAATAACCTCTTTATTTTCCACTCTGGTACAAGCAAAAATGTCTAGTCTTCATTTACATAAGAAAGTTAAAAGGAAGAGTGAAGAAAGGATATATGGAATTAGCTTGTAAGATTACAGAAAATAAAGCCAGAAAGAGCTTTATATTAGGCATCTTTTTTAGACTTGGACACTTCAAAGAAATATAAACTAACTCCTAGTTAAATCTCACTCATAATTAAGCATCATATGAGAATAAACTATTGAAGTTATTGGACTTTCCCATCTCTTATCTTTTTCATACATTTTTTCTAGATAATGGAAAAGAAAGAGGGAAAATGGAAGGCACCAAATTTTAACTGGGGGCTTCAAATATTCATTGTAAAGAAAAAACACATTTTCAAAAATTAAAAGCTGCAACAAACTTTCAGATGGAGATGTCTACATGTGTTTGCAAGTGGGACTGTTTTATATCCGTGGAACAAAAAATGAACTTCATTGTTTGGATGTAATCCCTTAGAGAATAGGTTCTTTCTTCTGCTGGCCAGGGTTTGGATGCCAAGTGTCATCCATCCGTCATTGTCCTGAATTGCATTTCATAGCCTCAAGGGTTGAATTCACTCTGTGGAGTTAGAAAATAACCCTCCTTTATTTTTTTTTTTTATTTTACAACAGTAAAGATCAAAGTGCGAGTGAATTGGAATGAATTAAATTGGTAGTGTTTTTAATTTAAATAAGATATATCCATAAAAAAAAAATCCCCAATTGTTTTTTCCTCATATAAATTACTCATGGCTAGGGACTCCCAAACGACATTTCACACCACAGAGATTCTCATCTTCAAGAGGTAAGAAAAGAAGTTTAAAAAAACACACCCAAAATGCTTCTTCAGTGACAAAGATATTGGTGACATACAGATTACGTATGTTATTTATAGATAAAACAGTGAACACCTACAAGAAATTCAGTTTGTGTCTGAATCCATGATTCATGTTAAATTCAGCAAAGTCAAGGAATGACACGTAGAAGTTAAATATGAAAATGTCTAAGGTTTTTGTCACAGACTGGCAATCAGTTATTGAGGCTCAGTTATCCAAACTCTTTCATTTGTAGTATGAAGGTTATACTGGTTTTATTAACTAAAAGCTCCTTTTTGGATCCTTTTTTTTTTTTTTTTGTTTCCATTGAAACTACTAGGTATGAAAATATTGATGGGAAGAGATAGGAGGAGAAGGGAAGGAAGAGAAGGGGAAAATAAGACTTACTGTACTGGTAAGTGTGTTAGAGACTATGAGAAGAATAGGTATGTCTGTCCTCTTTTTTTTACTTCTAATGGGAAAACAAATGATCTCATACTTTTGTTTTTGGTAATTACAGAGGTTTAAATGATATAAAAACATAACTCCTGGGGCAGAATGGAAAATAAGGCTAAACATTAGAATATGGTTGGTGTTTTTTTTTTTGTGAAAAGAAAAGAAAGTATTTTGTTTCAGAAATCTGTCAAGCTTGTCTTCACACCTAAGTTTTACCAACACCATTGCTGTTCCTACTGCCCTGTGTCAGAGGCAGCCTGTGGAACAAAAGGTACCATAAATATGGTATCATAAATATGGTATCATAAATATGGTATAAGAGGGGCAGAAAACTGGATGTACACGTATATGCAATCCGCTAAAGCAGAAACAGTTAAATAATGACTTACTTCACTGCGAAGTGATCTGCAAAGCTCATTTCTCCAATTAAGCCTTCCCGCAATAGATTACTTCCCCTAAGTGCAAACATGGGCATAGTCTTATTGCTGCTAAAGTTCTTAGTTCTACTTTTGAGGGAGAAGAGAGAGAAAGATTTTTGATTCAGTGCAGAAAAAAAATATGGACCCAGGAAAATGTAAGCTGGATGTTAAGGTTAGATATGGGTTGGACTAAATGTTAGATATGGGCTGTTCCTCTGAAAATGAATCTGGAGATAAATATTGTGACTGCTCCCATTTCACATGCAGCTTTCTTCACATCCTTCTCCTGATTTCAGTTTCTATGTTCTCAAGCAGAAGGAGAAGGAAAATGGCCTGGCATCCTGTCATCATTGCAGCTGAGGACAGAGTGCCCACTCTTTGCTCTTTTCCTTTTATTTTCATGAACAAGTTTGCATCTGAAAAATAACCTGCTACTGGCTCTTTGGGACTCTTTGGTTGTATGAGCCACAATCCTTCCTCAAACTGAGATTTCTGGTGGAAATTGTTTTCCAGCCTCACAAAGGATTGAAGATAGAAATTAAAATTAAGCAGATTTTTTTTTGTAACTCTTTCACCAAGGATATCAACTTGGTGAACTAAGGCGGTATTCACTTAAATGGGTGATTTCTGCCTGAGCTTCTGGCTGTGGGAAAAATAGAAGCCTAAAGCCATATTAGTCTCTATTGGATCAGGAATTTAATGTGCCATATTGATCTGTTTTCAAAGAGTGACTGAATTTAAGGGAAATAAAGATCATGGCTGCAAATGTCTGCTTAGAAATATTAGGAACTAGGTAGTTTGAAAGACAAGGTCTTTTATTGTATGTTTTATTAAGTATTGCTTCCTTGTAGCTCAGAAAAAAAAATTTTCATTTTCTTAAGAACTAATATGCTAAATGACAACAAATATTACTATTTTATGAGAGGCTTCCTGTTCACCATTTAGATTTCAGGCCTGTTTGTTGGTTTTAGGAGTACCAGCTGCTGGCAGTATTCCCTTGACTATGACAGTACAGTTTTATGCTTCATAACATTCCCATTTATTTCCAAGTTTAGATGATCATAACACTTTTGTTATTCTGACACCTTTCATAAAGTTAAATCAAGAATTGTTTGTTGCTGGTAACTTGAGAGTGCAGACATTGCTGCAACAGAGAAGGCACTGTAGAGAAATTAGATTTACTGTGGGAATATTACCCGGGATCTCAAGAAGGTCAGGCAGAAGTCATCCTCCTGCCAGAGAAAATTGTAAAGGATTTGCTTGTCTTAATGTCAGACAGGTCTGTAAATTACATGTAAATAAGTAGATGAACCTTCACATTGCTGACTTGTACAAAGAGACTTAAAAATCATTAAAGATATCAGAGGCATAAGGGAAGAAAATGGGTGCATTTGGATGCTGCAGTGCACGATTCGCACACCTCTGTTAAATTTTAAATGATGCAACAGAAGTAGAGACATGCAGAAAGAGATCGTCCCTGACCAAAGCTGAGGGAGGGTTCTCATCTCTAGAGCTGTGTAAAGCCAGACTTTGCAGCCTGGAAAAGAAATGGCAAAATGGCAAATACGTAAAGACAGAGGAAGGGAAATCTGTTCTACTGTGAGTGGTCCAGGGTTGGCAGATAGACAGACGTTATTTACCATTTCTCATAAGTCAAAACCTATGAAGTGTCAATTAAAGTGGCAAGTTCCAAAAGATAACAGAATAAGAAGATGAGCCTTTTGTCCATCATGAAGCCAGTACTTTGATTATGTATAGATATATACATATCGCAGTATCTTCATGGTTGGAAAGGATCTTTGAGATCATCAAGTCCAATCATTAGAAAACAAAAGCAAAAAAACAAACAAAAAACCCCCACATGGCACCAAACCAAAAAAACCCCAACACCCTATCATCACAACAATCACCACACCCAGCAATCTCGAGCACTAGAGTATGCCCTGAACATCTGCATGTTTCATAAATACCTTCAGGGATGGTGACTCCGCCACCTCCCTGGGCAGGCTGTTCCAGCACCTGACCACTCTCTCAGTAAAGTAATTCTTTCTAATATCTAATCTAAACCTCCCCTGCTGCAACTTCAGACCATTTCCTCTGGTCCTGTCATTATTCCTTTGGGAGCGGAGGCCAACCCCCACCTCTCTACACCCTCCTTTCAGGTAGTTGTAGAGGGCAATGAGGTCCCCCCTCAGCCTCCTCTTTTCCAGACTAAACATGCCCAGTTCCCTCACCCTCAAATATACGTGTATTTACATGCATGAAGAGACAAAATCTGAGAGAAAGGAGATGAGACTTCATGTAGTCAATGTAAACTGTGAAACTCCTTGCTGCAACATGTTAAGGACCTTAAAATTCTGCTTTCGTTCCAAGAAAGTGGTTGGAAAATCCATAGTAGATAACTTTCTCTAGGTCAACTGAACACAAGCTCAAGGAAGTTCATGAGCTGCTGACTGCTGCAAGAGTATGTGGTAGAAAAGTTTACTTTAGGCTCTACTTTGATTTGTACTATCAGACATTTATACATTTATTATCTTTTTTTTTTTTTTTTTTTTTTTTTTGGTCAAAGATGGGGACCTAAAGGGCAGAATTGTGATTAGCCACAGTAAAACTGTAGCTATTAAATTGAAATCGTTGAAGAAATATAACTATTTTGTATCTAAGTTTAGCTGTAGTGCTTATATGTAGCAATAGTTAATTAACAATAGCTAATACAAATACAAATAAGCATACCAATCATAGAATCGAAGACTCATAGAACAGTTTGGGTTGGAAGGGACTTTTAAAGACGATCTCATCCAACCACCCCTGCAGTGGGCAGGGACATCATAGAAGCACAGAATGGTTTGGGTTGGAAGGGACCTTAATGATCATCGAGCTCCAACCCCCCTGCCCTGGGCAGGGACACCTCCCACCAGACCAGGTTGCTCCAAGCCCCATCCAGCCTGACCTTGAACCCCTCCAGGGATGGGGCAGCCACAGCTTCTTGGGGCAACCTGTTCCAGTGTCTCACCACCCTCACAGGAAAGAATTTCTTTCTGGTGTCTAATCCAAATCTTCTCTCTTCCAATTTAAACCCATTCCCCCTTGTCCTGTCACTGCACTTCCTGACAAAGAGTCCTTCCACAGTTCTCCTGGAGCTCCCTTCGGATATTGAAAGGCTGTTATAATGTCTCCC
>BJBW01004994.1:0-26471 GCA_004320125.1 Scolopax mira
GGTGGGGTGTGGGTGTGGGGCTTAGTTGGTGGGTGCTTTATTTTTTGTGTGTGTGGGTTTTATGGGTTTGTTGGGGTTTTTTGGTGTGGTGGTGTTTTGGGTTTTTTTAAGGGTTTATTGTGGGGTTTTTGTTTGGGTTTTTTTTTTTTTTTGTTTTGTTTTTTTTTTTGGTTTTTTTTTATTTATTTAATGTGGTTGGACTCGATGATCTCAAAGGTCCCTTCCAACCACTGAGATTCTGTGATTCTGTAATTTGTCTAATGCACAATAGTGCTACTCAGCATTTTCTGGTTTGTTGGTTTGTTTTTTTTTGTTTAATTGTACTGCACATGCATCTGAAGCAAAAACATTTTTCCCATACCACTGTCTTTTCTTAGCTATCATTTCTTATAAATTGTGATCATTTTGTTAACAGTGCTTCTTCTGTTCATATTTCTGTACACATCTCTGTCCTAACTGCCTAACTGTAATGTTATTAATTTCATTTCTTTGTCTTAATAGGGAAAAAAAAATAATTGATCTTATAAACAATCCAAGCTGCTCCTAAGGACTCAAAGTAATTATACTATTGTATCCTTGGAACAAATACACAGACTGTGGATGTTGTTAAATGAACAGTGAGCTTTAGGGAGCATAGTGAAAATGGTATTGAAAATCATATTTTACAAATATTTTTTTTGAAAATGCCAAATTTCCTTTAAAAAAACCCCGTTGGCTGTTTTCTGTGTTTGTGATTATTAATGTTTATATTCACTCATAAATAATTGGACCCCCTATATTTCTTTAAATCCTGTATCACTATATCCTTTGCTGGTGGCAACCCTATAGGAGTAGATTTTGCTTAGTAAGCACCTTGTCAAACCTCATTCTGGTGTGTGGCGCCTGCATATTTCATGGTGCTACAGCTTAAAAACAATGCCACACACCATCTGCATTAAGAACACAGAAAGGAAACACAAAAGAAAGTAAGCTTTTAGCACCTGTGGTGAAGGCAACTATGACTTAATGTGTGCTTTTCAGATGTTTATATTCAAACCTGCATATTTTTTTCAAATTGCTTAATATTTTATTAGTAGTAGTGGTGGTGTTTTGAGCACATGGAGTCCTAAACTTTGTTGTGGTGTAAAAGTCTTCAATTCAACTGTGCAACTACGTAAATAACGTATGGCTGGAAACAGTCTTGACTTCCTGTCCAAACACACACGGAATGGAAACATACAGAGGGGGGAAGTAAGGATGAAGTTAAGAAAGACAAAGCCCAAATGGAATTGAAACTGGCCGGGGCTATCAAAGATAACAAGAAGGGCTTCTATACGTGTGTAGGTGACAAAAGGAAGGCTGGGAAATGGGGGCCTATTGCCAAAGGAGGTGGAGGAACGTGTTACACGGGACATGGAAAAGGCTGTGCTATTGAATCCCACCGTTGCCTGTGTTGTTAGTAACAGGACAGTGACTGGCCTTCAGGAACCCCAGATCCCACAGACCAGAGGGAAAGGTTGGAGCAAGGAAAATGCACCCTTGGCGAAAGATCAGGTCAAGGAACGCTTAAGCAAACTGAATGTATGTAGGTCCATGGGCCCTAATGGAATACACCTATGACTACTGAGGGAGACAGCTAATGTCATTGTGAAGCCACTCTTGATAATCTTTGAATAATCATGGAAACTAGGAAAAGTGCCCAAAGACTGGAGAAAAGTGAATGTCACTCCTGTCTTCAAGAAGGGCAAGAAGGAAGGACCAGGGAATTACAGGCCAGACAGCCTCCCCTTGATCCCTGGGAAGGTGATGGAGCAGCTGAGACTGGAAACCATTTCCAAGCACAGTGAGGATGAGAAAATCATCTTTAGTAGTCAGCATGACTTTACCAAATGGAAGTCACATTTGACCAATTTGATAAACTTCTATAATTAAGTGGATCACCTGGTAGATGAAGGACGAGAAGTGTATATTGCCTATCTGGACTTCAATAAGGTCTTTGACAATGTCTTCCATAAGATGTCTTCATAGAGAAGCTGTTCATGTACAGGCTGGATGAGCACACAATGAGGTGGATTGAAAACTGGCTGAATGGCCAAGCCCAAAGCGTGGTGATCAGTGACAAAAAGTCTAGTTGGAGACCTGTGACTAACTGTTTAGCCCAGGGATCAATACGGGGTCCAGCTCTATTTAACATAAATGTTAATGATCTGGATGATGAGCCAGAGTGTATCTCTGCAAGTTTTCTGATAACACCAAAGTGGGAGGAGTGGCTGAGAAGCCAGATGGTTGGGTTACCATCCAGAAGGAACTCAATAGACTGGAGAATTGGGTGAACAGGAACTTCATGAAGTTCAGCATGGGGAGGTACAAGGTCCTGCATCAGAGAAGGAGCAATTCCATGCACCAGTGATTGCACTTAGAAAGAAACTTTGCAGAAAAGCACCTGGAGGTCCTGGTGGACACCAGATTGACCATGAGCCAGCATTGTGCCCTTGCTTCAAAAAAGGGAAATGGTATCCTGGGATGCATGTATGGTCCCCGGTATAAGTGAGACATGGAAGTACTGGAGAGCCCAATGAAGTGCCATGAAGCTGGTTAAGGAAGTGCAGACTTTCACATATGAGGAAAGGCTGAGAGTAGGACTATTTAGCCTAGAGAAGAGAAGGCTCAGGGGACTGTTTATCAATGTATATAAATACCTGAAGAGAAGATGAAAAGAAGATGAAGCTGGTGTTACCCAGTAACAAGATTAGTCACTATGAAGGTGACTGAGCACAGGAACAGGCTGCCCATAGTCGTCATGGAATTTTCACCCTTAGATCTGTTAAAAATCTGTTTGGACATGATCCTGGAGATCTGGCTCTAGGATGCCCTGGTCAAGCAGGGAGTTTGAACAGATGACCTCCAGAAGTCCCTTCCAACCTCAACCATCCTGTGCTTCCATGATTCTGTCACTCAAGGCATTGTTGATACTAGCCTA
This sequence comes from Scolopax mira, assembly GCA_004320125.1. Classification (NCBI taxonomy): domain Eukaryota; kingdom Metazoa; phylum Chordata; class Aves; order Charadriiformes; family Scolopacidae; genus Scolopax; species Scolopax mira. The sequence goes on from BJBW01004994.1 coordinate 2,960, forward strand.
AGGTAAGCATCTTGTTTGTTTAGAAAGGATACAGAAAAGAAAAATACTAGTATTTTTCTTCCATTTCTGGTTGCTCTGAATGGCCACAGTTTTCATCATCTGCTTAAAGCACAGTTAATTGCCTGAATCTCAGCTTGGGTTGACAGCAGGGATCAGAAGCTGAAGTGATGCCCTTTGCTCTCACCTGGTCTAACAAAGGCTGTGTTGCAGCCCCAACTCTGAGCATCAGACATGTCCTGGTGAGCCTGAAGGAAGTCTTGATTGCAATGAGAAGGACAGGGTCAAAGTTACATTTATGAGTTAAATTTCTGTGGTTCTAAAAAGCAAGCTCTGCATGAGAAATGGTTACAGTATAGTGGTTTAGGTACAATCCTTTTTTAATTGTACAACCTTTAATTACTTCTGCCTTACATCTTGGGGAAATGCACTGGGGACTGATAAGGAATCTTGTTTCTAAAGAAAATGCAGAGGAGGATAAGCAAAAAAATATGGTTTGTATCAAGTGAAGAGCTCTGCAGAATGCAATTAATTGGTAGATAAGAAACCCATGGCTACTTCCTTCTTAAGCTAAATAGTGCCATTTTTTAAGGGCTTTTTTTGTGTTAATAATCATTTCAATTGTGCAAGCTATTTGGATCCTTTATAAATCCCGCGACAACCTCAAAACCCACAAATATTTCTCATTCTCTTCTTTTTGTCTTTGATTATTTGTGTTTGATGTCAGTGATACTGGAATATTTTTCTCATCATTTCATCAATAAAATGTTTCAGAGGCACTGATAAAGGCCTTTTGCTCTTTGGAGGGCCTTACTTCTGTTTCCCGGTGCAGATTTAGCAGAACCTATTATTACTTCCCATCTTTCAAATTACAATCTTAAAAATTGTACCAGGCTCCTAGGTGGAGTTGTTTCCCTCTCTCACATATACTCTGATCTGTTTCTGCTGTGTTTTTTTGTTGTTGTTTTTTTGTTGGGGTTTTAGTGGTTTTTTTCCAGGACTTTGTATAGCTTAACTTCAAATCGTCCTTTCAGACTGATGCCAAGTTTCATCTATATTCTGTTTCATTGCAAGAGATAAATGGAGGTCTCTGTTCCTCTTTGGCTGCCTCTGATCCACCTCTTCTGTACCTGGTATGGATGCATGTGGTGCTGGCTTTTATCTTCCAGTCAGTTTCTGCTTCTTGTGGACACCTGCCAGAATCCATTCCTTTCAAAATTTAATGCTGTGGGGAAAATATTTTCTTTGACCACATGTTGGTGTTTGCAGATGGAGGATGTTCTTCTGGTTTTCTATCAAATCACAAGCAGTGGGCTGGATTCTCTAATGTAGGACAAACTTAACTGAAAGTAGTTGTATTTCAGAGGAACACTTATTTAATGTTAGATGTGGGAAGGGATCTCTTATACACCTGAAAAAAAGAGGAAAGACTGTAGAGATAAGCTAGTCAAGAAATATTCTTTAAGTTCACCTCACAAATGAAGCTGTTTCTTTTACTTTAAAACAACTCTAGAAATCAGGAAGGACCAGAGCCATAAGCAACATTTACAGGACATAAAGCCGTTTTCAATAGACTACGCAGTGATGTCCCAAAATCTTCCTCTGCCTTTATCAGTGCCTCAGTAGCTACTACAGTGGTTGGGAAAAATCAAGAGGCTTTGATTTGTCTCATGAGGTTTCTGGCTTAAGTATTTTGTCACATTCCATTAGCATTTTACCAATGACATTTCCCTGGAATAGATGAATGGAAGATCGTGTGAATGTTTCAGCTTAATATTTACGTACATTCTCAGTGGGCATCAAATGACACTTGAGGGACTGTTATTAACATTGTCAGGAAATATAGTTCAGCTCAGAATCCCACTCGCAAGGGCCTGTGTTTTCTATTTAGATCAACAAAAAGAAAATGTCTTTGAAAAGCTGACCTTGTGTATTGGTGCCTGAAAGAACCAGTTGAAAGAGCCTGGGTTTGAAGAAGACTTACAATATTTCCTAATATGTGAGTGTAATGGCTCACTGGCACCATTTGGGCTGCCCTTCAGAATCCTTCTTGGCCTTCAGCAATGCTTGAGGTGGAAAGGAGCCTGTGTCTCACTTGTTTATGTTGAATTAGGCAAGCATGCCCATGCTGAAAAGTATCACAAAGTGATTCATGATGTCTAATGGATTATGATTTGTTTGATTTGTCTATTTATTTATCTATCTAACACGTTATTCACTGGCATATATAATGACAGTTTCTTCCCTGGGGAATGAAAATTCCTCTCTTTAACAAGAATTTTAATTTTAAAAATGTTCAAGTATAATATTTTGATGGTAGGGGGTTTTGGGTTTGCTTTTATGATTTTATTTATTTAAACAAAATTCCCTTGGAGGCTTTCCGGAGAAATATTCCACAACTTGGCCGTGTCTGAAGGAAGAAACAGACAATCCAACCGCTCTGGCTAGCAGCAAGCTTTGCATAAGACCGCTGGCACTAGCCAGCGCAGCAGAGGAAGGGTTGTGACATGGCAGAGGACTTGTTCGCTGTGTCACCGGTGCCACAGAGGTCTCTGGGGAAGCCTGGTGTGCCCAGGGTTTCAGGGTGGCCTGGCCTGGGAGCACAGCCCGGGATAGCCAAAGGCAACAGTACCACCTGGTGGCTACAGGCACCGGGCTGCTCTGCAGGAAAGCTCCAGCACGCACCGAATTTGGGGAATATTATGGGGGGAAAAAGGTGTTTCATGCAAGTGATGCCTGTCCTACCTGTCTAAGCACCTATTCTCTTTCAGTAGCATCCGTTGCTCTGTATGTAGGTAGATGATCTGAAGCTCTCAGCTGTTAATTGTTTTTATTTCCAGGATGCAAACTGTTGCTGTTAGTATTACAAGGTACCTAGAATATCAACCTAGAAGAATCCTACTTCTGGGTGCTCTATATAAGGACACAAAGACAGCCATCCCGTGTATCTTCAAGTGTGAACTCTCCATCAGCAAAGCCAGGCTGAAAATTGCGATACAGACAGGGTGAGTTCGCCTTAAGCAAATAGGTTTTAGTATCCTAAGCAGTGTTATACAGCAATGTGGAACTCTTGTGTGGGCTGTCCACTCTGCATTTACTCAGCAATTTTGAGAGAGTGGTATGCTGCTTGCTTCTCTGAGATTTAAAAAAAACCAACACAACAAAACAAAAAATGAAGTCATATTATTGTGTGGAGGAAAGGCTATAGCAAAGACAAAAGAAGTTGCCCCAAATCGCAAGAGAGATCTGTTCTAACAGCAGGAATTGAACAACTGAGCAATAGTTGAATTTAGTACTGTAAACACAGAAGTGTTTGTCCTTTACTGATGTAAATCCTCTGGACTTGAGTCTGCTCTGGCTTTACAAAAGTCAAGGTAAGAATGAAACTTGCTCAATACCCCTTATTACAGCCATTCTTCACTTTCCTGAGAATTATCATCAATCAGCCTTTTGGAGATACTCTGGGAGAGGGGACTGAAGAGCAAACATCATCACCTGTGCTGATGCATGACTAACCTCTAGCACAACAGAGGTGAACAAGTGTTTGATCTGCCATCCATGATAAAATATTTCAGGGTCACTGACTGATAGCTTTTCTCTGGGAAGTGAAGAACAAATGTCTCAAGAGATAAATTCTGTTCTTGCTGAATCTGTCTTAAACATCATATGTATGTGATTAACTGTTTCCAAATAATATAATGCATGGACACCCTCAGTTTGCAACAAGACTCCTGTTGAGATTTGGTGTAATCCCCTTCTGAGTTCTTACTCTTTGAATTTAAACCTGATCTTATCACGATATTCACGCCCAGATGGATGCAAGTCTTGATGTTACTGAAAATCCAGGGTCAATGGAAAATGTTACTTTTCAATTAATGAAAACTTTTGCACGAAAACTCTTTACAGACTCAATAGAGACTCTTATTTGTTTTTCCAGAAAAAAAAAAAAAAAGAAAATGCTGTGTCGACTGTTTTAATAAGGAGCATGTGGGAAGTAATCCATTTGTGTCAAAACAAAACTAGACAGGACTTTTAACACTAAGTAAATTGGGATATATTAAGTACTTTGAGTAAGGCTAAGATGACAGAAAAGCCATAATAATTTCACCCTCAGTTAAAAGTGCAATTGCCAGAAAATTGAAAAATGTAGGGAAATTCTCTGCAGTGCTTGAAGAATCAATGTTGACCATATGTGACCGTATAAAGCTGATGTGCGGAAGATAGAACTGGCTGATCTTTTCAGTGCAGTCTCTGATGCATGAAAGTCATTATGAAGTTTAATTGAAGTTGGGAGAAGCTTGCTTCTGACAGAAGACATTTGTTTTAAATATTTTGCAGGAAATGAATGAAATCTTTCATTTTCAACATGCAAAAGACTCAGGCATTTGTAGATAAGATGGCCTTATTAAAATTATCACCTTCTTCAGTTGTGGGGAAAGCAACTACTCAAGCAAGGTAATGCTTCAAGCTGTTAAAATTATTCCATTGTTATCAGGAAGCAAGAAATGAGTTTCCTTATGAATATAATTTAGTGAGGAAATTCTAATATGACCTCTGTCATCATACCTATCAAAAAGGTGCTTAAAATTGACTTGAATATGAGTGCACTGTGGTGAGTGTTCAAATCAGTTATTGTAAGCTCTTCCTGTCTGCCTCATCCCACACATTTACAGCACAAGGTTGTCTGCCGAGGGATCTCCCTTTCATGATGCATGTGGATAATGCTTCCCAGGTAGACACATAAACAGAGTATGTAGCTGCTGCTGTAGTACTAGTACTAAAGAATAATCTGTTGTGACCACCTAAAATCCCTTTGCGGTGCTCCTTGTGTCATTCATTAATCTTGAAGCATATCCTTGCTCACATCAGACTCCTATGGAAATTTGCAGTGGGAAACTTAGTTTTCCAGAGACTGAACTCCGGACTGGAATTCAGTGACTAATGCCAGGAAGCCATCATCAGGGACCTCAATTTCCTTGTTCATAAGCAGGGGTGATGCTATTGATCTCTACTGGTATCTACTTTGAAATCTGCAGCTGGACAATGTTGAGCATATATTGTCATTGTATTATTTCAAAGAAATCAGTCCTTAGGAGGACTCTGTGTTCGTACTCACATTCATCATTTCATGACATTCAGTTTGCACTCCCAGTCTATATATCAATGTAGATTTGGTTTGTTCTGTTTTATAACTGACATATACTGCTGACTTAAAGGCTGGGATATAAAGTTAATAATAAGCTTATGAAAGGAATATAATTCTAGAATATGTAACACACAGTTATATAGAGTTCCTTTGCTCTTTTTTTTTTTTCAGTGGAAGACATAAATTTATGTTACAAAAACCATGTTTGTCTCAGGAAATACTTGTTTTGTGATGTGTTATAGAGAAAAATTTTAAGATAACAACAATTTCAGAGTAAGCGACTGGTTTACACGGATAAGTTACTATTTTATTATATTAGAAATTAAACTTTTCCCTAATATGAAATGTAGTTTTACAAATTCTGTGTATTTTGATCTTTAAATCATTTTTAACAGAATTAAGACCTAAAAACACCTAAATTTGAGGCATCTTTAAAGGGTGTAGACATTTTAGAAATATAGTGTTATGTACAATCTGAGCTCTCCCGAACCATGCTTTTCAACAAGAAATGCAGCTGTTATCAAATTGTCACTTTATCCATTCAGTGATTATAGAACTGGAAACATTTTATGAATTATTTTTAAAGGGTTATCTGGGGCTTCACATAAAATAATCAGTGAGTAATAAAGAAAGACATCATATTAGTCACAGCCTTATCCTGTTAGACAGTGGACAGGCTCTTAATAGCATGTGCTCCGAGCTCTATGGGACGTTCAATCAAGAAGACCAGGACAACTTCAAAAAAGTATACAGACATGCTGGTTTAGTTAGACATTAATGGGTACAGAAATTTTTGTAAAAAAAAAAAAAACCACAAAAAACCCCCAACAAAAAACCCCACATGCTTTTCAAGTTATAGATGTATATACATAAGTACATACACAGAGCATAATCAGAATGCCTAAAATATGCCTTCTTGCCATAATGACAAATAAAGGGCAAGTAATGGTGTTTTGATTTGTTACACCTTGGATATCCGGAATGAGTTTTGTTATCTACATTGTACAGCTCAGTCTTTCCTATTGGTGTTTTAGGATATGGCAGTTCCTCATGATTTGAGGACCTGCAGGCACAATTCATCTTCCTGATGTCAGTGGTTGATATTTCAACTACAGCTCTGTATTTCTGTAGTAATTAACTCATAATAGCAACCTCATAAGGAGCCATTGAACCTACGCTTTACTCTTTTAAACATACTCTACTTACAGGCATTTGTAATACTATTTTTTAGCATTGGGTTGATACTAACTAGACTGTATCTAAGCTTAGTATTGAACAACATTTTAGGAGTTTAGTAGTTCTAAAGTTAGCAGTTTCCAAGTTGCTACTACAGTATGAGTACCATCATGCCCTGATCGGTACAACCAGAGCAGCCAAGAGCAGTTCATGAGCCAACATGGACGTACCTGCTAACATTTAAGTTACCTGGTTCTCTTAGCTGACTTGTCCTGCTAATCCATGAGTGCCTAGTTGGCCCTGTTGATCCTGCCTTACCTGTCAGCCCTGCAGAAATGTCTGGGAAAACCTAGGCACACTGAAGTGGTCTTCACTGCTAATTGTTAGGCAAATGAAGTGAGTGCTTAGACGCATATTAACCTCTCAGTAGATAACCATGCTGAGGGGTCTATAGTACAGGCTTCTGCCTCGTGATAAAAGGTAGCATAAATTCACATTATGAACAATAGAAAACAGTAAAGGTTGTCAACAAAGCTCACTGTGTGATTCTAACCTCTGACTGTCTCTCAAAACACCTGTGGATGTCCCATAGCTCCTGTGCTATGTCTTCTAGCCAGGTAGATATAATTTTTTTTTTAAGTTATTTTATTTTAAGCTATACAGATGTCTCAGGTGAGTTTAGATCCCTTTGCCTGAGCAGCTGAATCAAGCTACTAATATCAGATAGATCTTGCATTTCCTAACACTCGCAAATTTACTTTTCCAAGACATTGACTTTTACACCTCGCTCTGAGTATTCAAAGTAAAAATAGTCTTTTCATGATGCAATCTGAACTTTACTTATAATCCATGTGACCAGGTTTTCTTTTCATATACTTAACTGTCTCTTCAGCTATCACCATAACTTGTGCGTATCCCTCTCTGTTGAATACAGAGCCTTCTCATTCTGTAAAACACATGTACTGTCCTTCTTCATGGGTATCTTCTGTCTGTCTCTGCAGCCTTTTGGAAAGTGGGTTTACTTTTTTTTAACCATCCTGCGCATCCTAAAGTCTTCCAATTGCCTCTGCATGGCACGTGCTCTGTACCTCTTCTTGTCCATTAGTCTTTTGAAAATTTTCCTGATTTTCCTGATGCTGCTGTGAATTCACGTTTTGAAAAACTCAGCCAAAACTCTTCTCTTCTAAATATGTCATCTGATCTGATTATATTCTGGCAAATAGCACAAATGTGGGGTTTTTTAAGACTGAGTTGAAATGTTTCATCTCAGGTCTCCTAGAACCATCTTAATCCGTTCCAAATTAGGGATTTCACAAACCTTTCAAAATTGCATGTTTGACTTAGTAGCCTCAGAAGTGGTATGCATGCTTCAAATTTTTCTCCCCGTTTTTTTATCTCTTGTGAAACTGGTATAGTTCTTTCTTTCCTACGGAAGCACAATATTATTTCAAATCTCTTTTTAGAGATTTGAACAGGTAGAACAGTTCCTCCTCCTTTCTGTAAATGCAGTCTGTTAAACAAATTCAATATTTCAGACACAGCAAACCACGAAAAATAGAAGACTTTTACTTTTGTTAGTTTTCAGTAGCTCTGCATGCTTTCTTGAAAAAAGATTTTCTCTTGAAAAGAGATTAAACCTCTTTGTGTTATGTATTGCATTCCCAGTTTCAGCTGCAAGGGAATAACACCATTAAGCCATCGAATAGCAAGGGGATGCAGCCCTATTTTACCGCCTTTTCCTTCTCTTCAAGCACCTTTCTTTGCCTCTTATATCAACGTCTAGTACCACTCAGTGCTCAGATTTTCTGTGTAGAGTTTATAGGCTTGAATATAATAATATAGATGTAAATGAAAGATTGTATGAAAAACTCTGAGAGAAAGAAAGAGAGAAGTGGTTATCACAAAAGTGACTTTTCAATTTAAAAACTGTAAAAACAGAATGTTCCAGAGTGTTGGATTTCAGCTTTGGCAGGAAAAGTCAAAATATTTTTAGAAACAACTATTCACAAAACTAGCATATATTTGAAGATATATACTAGGTGATTACCTTGGGGGAAAGCTCAAAGGAACAGGAAAATTCTTGGACTTCTTTCTTTCTATGATGCTTTTATTTTCCTTTTTTTCCTTTTTTTTTTTTTTTAATAACTCTATGTCCTTATTTGTGTGTCTGTTGGAATTTGGATGACTAAATACAAAAGCTCATACATATATTAGCATAAAAATGCAAATGTCCATATATGCATGTATATATCAAGAAAATGGAGAATGAAATTTAATTTGTCTGTGTATTTCTAACTGGCTGAAGGAAATTTCTTTGGGAAACCTTAACCCAGACAGAGAGATACAGAGGTACAGAGTTAAGTTGCACAACAGCAACACACTCTGTCTTTGAATTGTTGTACAGCAGATAAATGCCTATGCATGTTTGCTAATATAGTAAGTAAATTAGATGAAAGAAGAGATCCAGAAAATAATAAGAAAAAAAGGCAGAAAACATTTACTTGGTTCCAATGTCTTTATCTGTATCATTTTTTAAAAAGCATTCTACCGCAATCATCTTCTTTACCTCAGTCTTTTCAGCTGCATAAACACAGTTGACAGCTCTTCATTCCAGAATTCTGCAGGAAATGTATGAATTTTTAAAACAAATTCATACACCTTTCTTTTCATTACATCTTTCCCACTGTGCCTGTTTCTGTTTAAAAATATCACATCTCAGCATTTCCTTCTACATAAGTATATAGATTGTGGGATATATATTTTCTTTTAATAGTGATGTGGCTTATTTTCTTTTTCCCCTAGTGACGATCATCTGTATTCTGCATGTGGTGACACTCACCAGAAGGATAAATATGGGACATTTGCCCTTTTATAGTCTCCTTAGGATGTTTTTCACAAAAATGGATTATCCATTTGCCATTTTCTTTTCTCATTATAACCTTTGTCATGTGTGTGGGCTCCCTGGGCTCTAATGTCTCTTTCTTCATGAATTAAAGGGGGAATTCTCCTCTTCTTTGACCTTTTCAGTATTCTGCATTTCAGTGGGGTGGCATTTCCACTCCTTAAAGATTACAACCTGCACTGACTAATCAGCCAATCAAATGCCAACTATGAATATAAAATCAATTACTGTTGCTGTCAAAGCCGAACCTCATCCAACATGTTTTGGCCTCCTCTGTCATCATCTACTCATAGGGTTAAAGCTCTAATATCAGGACTACAAATCTAAATAGGCCTTATCCTTTGACACATAGTGTAGAACCTTCTACTTGGCTAACATAAAGAGGAACTTTTTCGTGCTTCAGAGTATGGTGTAATGGATAATTCAAGTGTTAAATTCAGAAATCTCCTTAGTACTGTCATTTGTATGATTTTCAGTGAGACTAGGCATGCTTTGGCTTTTATCATTCCCTGCCCTTATTGCCAAGAGGGCCAATGGAATCCTGGGCTGCATAGGGAAGAGTGTGGCCAGTAGCTCGAGGAAGGTCATTCTCCTTCTCTATTCCACATTGGTGAAGCCACAACTGGAATACTGCATCCAGTTCTGGGCCCCCCAGTTCAAGAGGAACAGGAAACTACTAGAGAGAGTCCAGTGTAGGGCAATCAAGATGATTAAGGGATTGGAGCACCTCCCTTACGAGGAAAGGCTCATAAGGGCTTGGGAATCTTTAGCCTGGACAAGCAAAGGCTGAGGGGAGACCTTATTTATGTTTATAAGTATTTAAAGAGTGGGTTGAAAGGAAGGATGTTGGATCCGGATTCTTTTTAGTGGTTTGCAGTGATAGGATAAGGGGCAACGGGCTCAAGCTGGAACATGGGAAGTTCCATCCAAATATGAGGAAAAACTTCTTTATGGTCAGGGTGCCAGAGCCCTGGAACTGGCTGCCCAGGGAGGTCGTGGAGTCCCCTTCTCTGGAGATTTTCAAGACCCGCCTGGATGCAGTCCTGAGTGATGTGCTCTGGGCAATCCTGCTTTATCAGGGGAGTTGGACTAGATGATCTCTAGAGGTCCCTTCCAACTCTAACAATTCCATGATACGTGAAACCATCATTGTTGAATTAATGACTTCCTGTCTCCTGGAAGAGGATACTGGAGTTCAACACTTGATCTGCACAGGACTTCCCTCTGAACCCTTTCAGATTATTTCCTGAGAGTTTTTTGTTTACCACAGAGTTGTCTACTTTCAGAAGTGGACACAGTGTCCTGAATTTTAAGTATGCTCTTGAGCTTCATATTTCCCATTAATCAACTGTTGGCAGCTTCCTACTCAGCAGGCAAGAGAATTTAATCATCTTGCAGGCTTTACAGATCTAGGCCTTAGATATGGTAAATAAGGAGACAAGCATGTCTCACCTGGGCAGTCTTTATAGATATCTGATATCTCTGTTGATCTGAAAGAAATTTAACTGTGTGAAGTTGAGTCTTCAAATTAGTCTTCCAGATACCCATTTGTCACACCAGGCTTCATGATGTAATGTGTCTTTTCTTACCAAGTTATTGAACAGGTAGAGTCTAGTCTAATTTTCCAGCTTTCCTCTGTGGACATCCAGGAAGGCGCACATGAGAGGGAGAGCAAATCTTACTTCTACAGACCAGTTCTGAAGATGACTCCTGTTGCAGGAATTATTGTGTTGCTTAAAAGGCTTCTTGAAATGGAGGAGGTGATAGTGAAGACATTACAGGGAAGGTTGAGGATTTTACTAACAGAATATTCTTGTTTGTTGTTTCAAACTTTTTATTCTATTGACCTATAACAATATTTATTTTTTACATTGTATCCCCCCTTATATCTAAAACATGGAGTGTTTTAGAAGACAAAATGTTAATTTGTTGTGTTTTACAGATCTTTGTGCTAGAAACGCCAACAGCATTTAGAAAACTTTTCTTAAAGTCATGGAGAATAACAATTTAAAGGACATTGGCTGAAACATTTCCTGAAAATCCTGTTGGAGATTTGCAAGCAGTTGCATCCAGAATCCCTAGCTGTCACAGATTTTGTGGTAAAAAGACTGCATTTTTCCTTGCCTTTTGTCCCTTTTTTTCTCACTTCTAAAGGAAGAGGAAATCAATACCTCAGGGTGTCTTTCCTCAGTATCGCAACTACTCCTTCAGCAGAATGGCATTTTGAGACAAAAGGTAAGATTCATCTCAACTACCTTGAAGTATCTAAAGGTTATGGAATTACTTTCAGTGTGAATCTGAGACTGTTACAGTTAGATGTTTGAAACAACGACCTGAATCTCAATCTGAATGACATCTTAAATACCTGGCTTAGACCAGAATAAACCCACTACAAGTGTGTGGTCTAAACCATTTATATAAGCTCCTCATAAATATATCACTAAAATGAAACACCTCACTTTTATAGATTATATGTGTCACCCCCTAGTCCAACATGATTTTTGGGATGAAGTTTTCAAATATCACTTATGACAATCATTTGGAAAAACTTACACACAAAAAAAATTTCCTCAGAAGGTCCAAGTGCGATCCAAAGCCCTTTACTATCAGTTCGAGATTTTGTTGGTCAGTTCTTGAGAGGAAACTGGTTAAGAAGAAAACAACCTTTGCTGCCAGAATCCTGTTCTCTAGAAAGCAGAGGAGTCTCAAGGGAAGGATCATGCAATGAGATATATTTTTTCTGTCTCTGCAATGAAGGAGTGTGTATCATTTACAGACTGGTATATTTTAACAACCAGAGCATATATATTAGCTGGTTAAGCAGAACAAGCGTTGCTGACGTACAGAAAACTTTCCCTTGGGGCTGTCATGGATGGTTCATCAATAGATGGAAAAGACATTTTCCTTCCCCAGCATATTTTAGTAACTGGGAGTGACGTCTGCATTGCGCAGGGGATGAGAGAACAACATCTGCATCATTAGGAGTTATTGAGGTTTCCAGTGCATCCAAGCCCTTCATAAGATTCCTTGAAAAAGGATAAATTTATACTCCGGTATGTAATGTTGTTAATGTGTCATTGCCATCGGGCATGTTTTGTTTGAACAGTTTGAATGGCTTGTAACATCACAGAATTTTGATATCTCCTTTCTCTGCTCAAAATAAATGTATTTTATGTATATATCTAGTTTGAGGTATATAGTCAGGGGCATCACGGGGTTATAAGAAATGGACTTTAAAATAAAATTAAATATTCAAAATCTGCACAAATAAATCCTACCTGTTTTACGTGTTGCATGAATTATAATGTGCCTCTTCAGCCAAGGCACAGCCTGAATTGGGGATGATCTGAGAAAGTTTTTCCTGTATAATAATTGATGTGGAGCCTATGTATTCTCATGTGTAATTTGCTTATTTCTGTAAATGTTAGGCTATTTGATTTCAGTGAGTACCAGAATATCACAACACTTAGGAAGAAATCCCAGATAAGACATGCCAACACTTATCTGAAGCAGCTATCTTTTTGCCTTTGGTTCTCACCATGGATTTACAGAGACTGCTCTGGCTGTTTACCACTGCACTGTGGTTAACACCCAGCCTTACCTCAGCTCCCAGGCATCATTTTTGGAACCCAGGAAAGCACACTGGCCAGTTCCTCTCAGTATAAATCCTTAAAGATCAGATTTTTTTTTAATAAATATCTTTTTCATGGGTTATTATTATTCTTGAATGCTTTTCAATGAAAATCATTAATTTATTGCTATTAATACTAATCAAAAAGAGTAATAGTAAAATTACAGTAATTTTAGGCTTGTGTCCTCTCTAAGGTAAGTCCAACATACTTCTGAACAATAAACTATTATGTGATTTTCTTCCTGAGAACAGTTGGAAAACATTTTGGGAAATATTTTTGTTAATCTTTTTTCCCCCTTTTTTAAATGTCTTCTTTTTTTTTTCTTTGTACCAAGTAAGTGCAATAAATAAATGAAATTATGGAAATCACACTTGTAGAACTGCCCACTGGGCCTATTAAGGAACACTGGGGAGCTAAGTATACATATTATGCAGGTGCCATTTATGGTTTTGAATAAAATCAGAAAAGAAACAAAGAAATTGAAAAAGAGAGAGAAGGAAGTAGCTATTTGCCCTTGCCTCAGGAGGGAAGCTGCTATAGCTACTTATTATCTGCATTTTCAGATGGAGTTCCTGTTCACAAAAGCTTGGAAAAGATCACATAAAGAAAGGTGACAGTCCCCATAAAATACACGTTTCAGTTTATGATATGGCATTCTGGAGTGAGAAAACAAACAATCTATTTCAAATTGTCAACACAGGAATGACAGCAAGCTGACAGGAGGGAAAAGCTGAAGCCCTAGGAATCTTAACTGCAGTTGTAAAGAAGATTATAATGATGGTGCACTTAGAAGAGTTGCTCCCTAATGTTTCATAGCACTTTTTTTTCAGTTGTGGTAAGAAAGAAAAAGTTCACAATTATGTGAAAAGTTTCTTGGTGTGAAACTTTCTTTTACATCTATCTAAATCTTTGAGGCATATAGACAGTTGCAACCAGAATTAGAGTATAGGAATATACAGATGCAAAAGAAGTATGCACTGAAAATTCTCCTGAATACTTGTTGAGTTGTTGACAATTTCAAGTGTAGAAACTTTTAGCTCTTGACCAACAGGGATTAAAATATAAAATGAAAGCAGGGTATATCTCCTAGATTAGAGAGAGGACAACGGATAGACTCGAGCAGTTCAGTCCTCTGGCCACTGCAATTGTGGGGTTTTTTTGCCAAGTCTTGCAATGTCAGCCTGACCTGTACTTGTAATGGAAGATATCAGGGCTAAAAATTTATCTATGCCTAAGAATATAATATTTTGCAATCTAGAATGCACTCCTAGCCAGTAGAATGAAATACATAACTCCAGTAAGCAAGGCATTTCCTTCAGTAATTTTATTAGTATAGGTCTAACCACTGTCAGAGGGTGCCTATTTTACCCCAGGAAACACAGAAACTCCTAAAATTTGACACATCTTAGACTTTGACAAACAGCTAAAAGTGGCTTAGATACAAAATAAGTATCATGTGCAAGAATGAAATATTCTTCTTTTTTTTTCTCTAATGGAAACATGCAGAAAGATATTAAAGAAAATGTCCATTTAAAATACTATCATCGTAGTTTGATGATTAGAGACAAACATTTGCTTAAATAATAAGTTTTGTTCATTATGAATAGAAGCAAAGAGAGTGGAGAAGCAGGGGAACCAGTGACTGGAGTACAAGGTTGCACAGACTAGCTATAGACATTATAGATATTTGGATATTTCAGGCTATTTTTTAAACTAGAGGGACGTGATAAACCTCAGTCATGCTCCTATATCTTCCAGGCAGATGGATTTTTAGGCCCATTCAGAACTCCTATAGCATATGGAAATCATGTGAATATAGGAGCAGGGAGAACTGGATCACCAGACACTTGGCCTATATGAATACAGAAGACATGGTGGAGGAGATGATGAACCAACTCATTGTGGTAGAAATTCTGAAAAGCTGTTAATTTTACAACTAGACAAGTTATACTGCAAATGGACATAGAGAACCTCCTTCATATAATAAAAAAGATGCTGCAGAGTGATTTTCTTAGTAATTTATTGCCTGTCCTGTAAACTACAGCCATTGTAGTTTACACACATTCGTTCCACATCAGAGGAACAAATAATATACTTCCAACTTGGTGAGTATAAAATATAGAGATATCTTCAAGGGGAATAGCAAATAACAGATCCTCTACATCACAGTTCTTCTCATAATTTTTCTATAGGAATAAAGCCAGGCTTGTTTCTATAGAGGAACTAGAAGAAACATTTCCAGTTTCAAACAATTCACCTCTTATTAAATAGTATATTTTGTCAGTAATAAAATTCAATAAATAACTATAGAACAGGCAAGCAAAAGGACAGATAAAATCAAAAAATGTTCATGAAAAAGATTCATTTTTAACAGTAGATTGACAAGCTTTCAAACTTCTCCATTTATTTTCTCAAATAAATAAAAATAATTAAAATTAATGTTTTCCATCCAGAATTCTTCAGCACTTGTGTAATTACAGGACATGGCTAGAACCAAGTTACACATTCTCCACTTAATCTAAGCTTGTTTTACTTCATTTGAGATCTGATTTCATCTCATTTTCCTCTGTGCTCCAGAACAAGAAAGAACTTTCATGATCAACATGATTGACTTCATGTTAAAAATTTCTGCAGATTTTTTCCAACACTTGTAAAAAAGAAACAAAGCACTTCTGGAGGAAAGGACAAAAAGATGTTTTCTCATTTTTGTTCCAACTCTTAACCAGAATATTTCTTCACTTCTACTGCCATAGGATTTCTTGGCCCTTTTCACTTGTTTGGCTTACTTTCTTTCCAATCTAGTCACTTTACCTTTGGAAAATTCAGAGGATTAAGGCTATTTATGGTTATGGTTATAAGCACTCAGGATTTTTGACCTCTAACAGCTTTTCCTTATCATAAGATATTAAACTGTGTTTATAGGTTTATTCTGACTTGAATATCATTCTGGTTTTCAGGGTTATCTTCTCTCCTACAGCTTCCTCTCTCCTGGTTCACACGCAAAACTGTCTTTAATAATTGCGCTTTCAGGAAGTTGGCATTATTAATTTTAATCTCTTAAAATTCAAGGAATTTCAGAAAAGCAGTGTAACCTTGTTGATTGGGAAGATGAGCCAAAGTTTGAGAACAAATCTATTACATCCATCAACCAAATGTATATCAGAATATAGAAAATGAATAGCAAATGCCTTTATAATATGTAAATTATGATTAACAGTCTTAAAGTACTACAAGATACACAGTCAAAGAACATGGTCAAACAGAATTTTCTACAGCCTTTTTTTACAAAATTGCTAATACACATGCGTACACAAGGCAAGAAAAAAAACAACCCCAGGCTTTATTAATAGTTAGAAATACTTTTCTTCATTCTTTTTAGAAATTAATTCTTCCTCAGAAACTGGAATATCATTAGAATGCATTTCACAATCCAACAGGTTTATGGCTGCAAGACAGCAGCTACAATTTGTGGGGAAATATCAGTGTTTTCATGTGCTGGATAATGTTCAGCATGAATAAGATTATTCAGGCTTCTGGGAGGTGAAAAGCTTGATAGGCTATGAGATATTAATAATACTGCATTGTTTTGGTGGCTGCACCAGATTGCGACAAACTTATTTCAAACCATATCAGGACATAAACCAGTCTATAAATATAGATTAAATTACTTCCTAACTGGGCTGTGTATTGCCTATAAACTGCAGACTGACCAGTCTTAAAATAAAATACTAAAAATAAATTTTTAAAAGCTGCTTTTTAATTTTTTTCATCAATTTTATCTTTCAAGAGACACATAATGTAAAATATTGGTTTGAACTCTTTGTTGGTGTTTCTGAAGAGAGATTCCAAGCAATAAACAATCATATCTATCTGCCTCGTAATATGTTTTAATGGTTCTGCTATATGGGTTTTCTGATAAAAATTAATGTTCATTAGACTGGAATTTGTCTGAAGATACAGATAAATAATACTATTGAAGACGGTATGGCCTATATTTCATCAACACTCTTGACAGACTCTAGTTCTTGTGTTTAAATATAGTTGAACTGTGACGTGGGCTTTGGTCTAGTTTTAATCACAGTTCTGATTTTTTTTATGGTGATTGTGTTGGCTGATGTTTAGTTAAATGAATGACCATATGTACAACAGTCAATGCTGAAACCCAATCCTTCAGAAACCTCTCTAGTTGTTATCTAGTTACATTTCATTTCCTCACATTACTGAAATTCAAAGCAACTAAATTGAAATTAACTAGGATGAACCTTCCCATTTACCTTTTCCTCTTCTAAAATAAAATTGAATTGTGAGACAATGTAGTTTCCTTTCCAAAATCTGTGGGGAGTAAACAAAACAACACAAAACAAAACACTATTTTACCCCTATCAGTCTCAAATTCAATAGAATATGTGCAGATTTGTGTAAAAAATTACCCAAGTTTTTTAAAAGCAGATAAATCTATAAGTCATGTTATTAAGAGAAAAATCCAATGAAGCCATTCAGTGGTACCAGCTAATGTAAAAGAGGTCAAGAACTGGCAGATTTTTCTAAATGACTCTGAACAAAGCTTGCCTGCCTGTACTACAAATGAGAAGCTGTGATCAAATGATTGCTTTATAACATGGATAATTTTTTTTTTCATGTTTGTATTTTATAACCTGAATAGATTAACTGTATACGCTATGTATCAGTGTATTTCATTTATGAAATTTCTTCATTGAATGACATTTTAAGGACAAGGTGAATCAATATTTTAAAATATTTTTATGATTAAAATATTTGTTTACTTTTATCCAGAAGAAAACCAAATAATTTGTGTTTCATTATCTATGAAAGTTAAAGACTAAGAATTTTCAGTAGCTGAATCTCTTCCTTGTTTCCAAAAGAATTTGACTAGAATAATTCTAGAAAATTCCACTGAAGTGGCCAAAAATAATAATTCTTTTTTTTATTCTTTGTTTTCAAAAAAAAAAGTCCAACATTTTCACAAACAAGTGACATTCTGTGGCACTACTAAACACTTAAACATTCAGTTTTTGCTTCCGCTACCTCCAAGTCTCATGACCCATTTTAGCCAGATGCATATATATGAACTTCGTGGTGTTTGCTATTTTTTTTTTCTGGGTTACAAGCTTGGGGCCTGCAGCTCTCTAACTCTTAGATGCTTAAACTGCAGGTAGAACATAGCAGTCTTAACCAAAATGATCCTGTAGCTAGGTAGCATCTGATCAACGTATTTAAGTAAATGTAAAAAGAAGGGAAAGGAACCAGAAGTGATGAGAAATGAGGAACCTCTGCCCTTAACAACATAAGTCACAGCTGATGTCCTAAGGCAAGCACAAAAGTCACAATTCAGCCTAATGACACTTTCAGCATAAATAAAGCTTTACATAACCACTCAGTGGCTGAAGTTGGCAGGGACCTCTGGAGACCATCTAGCCCAGCCAACCTGCTCAGCTAAAGCAGGCAGCTCAGCACCATGTCTTGCCGGGTTTTGAATATCTCTAAGGGTGGAGAATACACAGCAGTTTCAAGCTTCATATGAAGTAGCCTCTAAGACACCACTGTGTCTTAGGTAAGAGGCTTAACTGTGAGACTTGAATCCAAGACCTATGCATGTACCAGTGTGTGTGAGCTTATAGAGATTATCATGCCTGGGTCTAACTGTGGGCCTTGGCAGATGAAAGCAGTCATCTCATGTAATTCAATTACTTCTTTTTTTTCTCTCCAAACTACCTGATACAGCGATGCAAGCCACATGGGAAATAATATCTTGAAGCCAGGAAATTTTCTGAAGAAATAGTGCTAGCAACGACAGCTGGAGCTGTGTTGACATCTCTCTGTCTTCTTCCTTTCATCTCAGATGAGTTATGTGTATAAGAATAATAGATCAAATGCTTGAACCAATACTTATAAAATATCTTGGGATTCTCCAAACCATCCATTATGTCCCTTCTGCCAAGCTGAGCTTGCAAAAAAGTTTCTTCAGTGATAAATAATTCAAAAACCATGTTCCTCAGATTATCAATTTCTCTTCATTCTTTCTGACAACTGTTGTTCTTCTTCTGCTAAGTATAATATTGTGGATATCTTTGAGATGAAATCTGCTGCTTCGTATTATCTGGTCCTGAATTTCCTGCATAGCTTCAGTTAGGTGTACTACTCTTATCAGCACACATAGAAATGGTATTTGAAGAGGACTTAAAGTGTATGAGAATGAGCAAATGGAAGTACTGCTATGGGCAACCACATCCTTGCACGTTGTTACTCATTTTCGTTTTGTGTCAGAGGCTTGGGTCAGCCATACCCTTTACCAAAATAATCTAACTGCTACCAGTGCCTATCTATTGACGGATGTTGATTTAGAATTTAGCGTTGAGGACTGATAAGTATAATCTCCAGGATTTTCTAACAAATAATTTTCTAACAACAATTAGAATGCATTCTAGTCTAGGTTCAAGAATAGTTTCAAGCTGAAAATTTTTTCTTCTGATAATCTCATTGTGCATTAAACCGCCAAATTGAGTGGCTGAGGTAACTGCAGTTGTTCAGACTGGAGGAAAGAAAGCTGGAGAAAGGAGCTTTATCTCTCTCTACAGTTACCTGAAAGGAGGTTGTAGAGAGTTGGGGGTTGGTCTCTTCTCCCACATAACAGGCAATAGGACAAGAGGAAATGGCCTCAAGTTGCACGAGGAGAGGTTTAGATTGGATATTGGGAATAATTTCTTAACTTAAAATGGTTGTCAAGCATTGGAACAGGCTGTCCAGGGAAGTGGTATTGTTAACATCCCTGGAGGTATTTAAGAGACATGTAGATGTGGTGCTGAGGGACACGGTTTAGTAGTAATTTGGCAGTGCTGGGTTAACGGTTGACTTGATGATTTTAAAAGTCTTTTCCAACCAAAACAATTTTATGATTCTGTGATTCTATGATATAAATTTAACTCACAGTTAAAGCCACTGACTTTAACTCTGTGACTGCTCCTTCTATGGCACTGAAATGAGAGAATGAGAGATCACACAAAGCAATGATTCATATTTGATCCATTGGTACAGCCAAATGGGACCTTGAGCAAAAGATTTTTGAATTGGAAGTGACACCAGGCCACCAGGCAGGATCTTACCCTTCTAGTCTACATTCCTCATGAAGAACATGACTATAGATCTTGAGTACAAGAGAGAAGCCTTTTCATGCCAGGTAGTAAAGAGGCCTTTTTTTTTTTTTTTAACAGACAGATTAAAAAAAAAAAATATCTGGGATTGAATTTCCAGACTCCTCCACCTAATTTTAGGTACCTCATGAAGATACCTAAAAATCAAGAGATTTGTGGATCTAGGCTCCATGAGCTTTTTTTACAGTCAGTTTTGAAGTTGTCCTTCTGCCTGTCCTTGGGTTCTAACGGACTTTACATCAGGGTCCTCCTTCTGAAGTGCCTTGTATACATGTGGAAATACATTAATTATTTCCTATGTAGTCTTTTCATTGAACTAAAGGAACAATAACCCAGGATGCTGGAAACTAGCCTCCAATTTTCTGTTATGTTAGATCACATACTGGTTATGCATAGATCAGAATGTCCTTTTTACTGTATCATATTGTATTCTAATATCACTTATGTCTCCTAACAAATTAGATTCTACTAGAAAAAATCACTGAATATCTCTTTCTGTTCCCACTGTACCGTACTTGTAACTGAAAAGTCTTTCCTATTCTTATCAATAGCTTCCTCCTGAGTACTTTTGTTCCAGGGTTATAAGGTTTAATGAAAGTTAATGCTTCAGGCACCCATTTAAATGTTTCTTGAACACTACAGATTTTTGAGGCAGCCTTCTGAAAGAACATGCTTTGTGCTGTAGTGACTAAAACAATCTTTTTAATGAAACAGAATTTCCTTTTCAAATTATAAAACACCTGCTGCAGCATAGGGAAGATTACATTGGGTCCGAGAAATTTAAATGTGGTTTACTATGGTACAGACTTGATAGAGTGACAAGATAAGATGGGGGACTAATCCAATTTGGAATTAACGTAAGTTTACAATATTCAGTCACAGACAGCTTATTAGAAAAAAAAAAATCAAAATAAACCAATGAACCAACAAAACCAAAACCAAACAAAGCAAACACCAACCGAAACAAACATAAAACAAAAAAACCACAACAGCCTCCAAACAAAAAAACCCAAAACCAAACAATAATGTACTGGCTTCTTTAAAGTGAGTGATTGACATGGAAATCTTCTCTTCAGCCTGCACCAGTCAGTATTCATTAGATTTTTCTATTCTTATGCTGTAACATAAAGTGCATTAAACCCCCCAATTTTACAGGACTCATTTAAATTTTTAATTGTGATAATGAAGCACAGCCAAGTACCTTTACAGACTTTAGGACCCACTTTTTTTGTGCAGAGAGAAGCAGCTTTCAGAAAGTCTCTTTTTTTATGTTATCTAGTATGGTCTGCTAGGAAGGAAGAGGCAGGAAGTAGACTGGGGATCCTTTATTTATCTTTTAGTAGACATTGACCCCAAACGTCATGGTGGGACAGGCCTTATTAATGAAACATCAGTTGAGTATCTGTGGAGTTATTTGCACTGGAGGAGAAAAATCCAATTTCTAACAACAGCATGAGAAAATCTGTCTACTGCGGTGGTAATATCTGTTCAGCTTTTTGTCTCATCAAGAAGATACATTCTTCAGTGAAGGATGGTAGAAAATGATATCAAGATAATAAAGGTTGCCAAGCTAGACACTGAGATGTGATTATCATCATTAAAGTGCACAGCTATTACACAACGGGACAACACAAATCAGGAAAGAGTAACTATCTGTTGATATTGTTTCTGATAGAAAACTGAGAAAGAGTTGATACAAATCATTGGAAAAATCAGGGAAAGAGATAAGGCAAAAAACCAGTTCTATGATTTGTTTCCTGCTTTTGTGAAAAAACCTGTGTTATGGAGAGTGGTGACAGATGGCCGGTATACCACAAGGAACGGCTTTTTGGGCAACTGTAGTTATCACTTCAAACAGATAGAGAAATGTAGAATGGTAACATTTAATTGTTATAATGCTCTTGTGCCAATTATCACTTTCCCTGGAAATGCCTGGGCGTGTTTCAGGGAGATTCATGTGTCAGGGCCATTTTCAGCAGCGACAAGATTGCACCAAGTTTGGCTCACATCATTTTATGCTATTCTTCTAAATACCTTAACAAGATTTGCATCACCCCCAGCATATGCAAAACATGTCCCTATTTTCCAGTCCCTGAAGCTACAATACTGTCCACACATCATTTCAGAATCTTTAAACTGAAAAATCATGCAAAAAATATAAATTATATCTTAGGATGATGGGAACATGATGTGAGGTCTAGAGGAGACTTACAGTGACGATTTATGGACAAAACTGACTGTTTCCTCTTTGCCTAAATTGGAGAAGGATTTTGCTCTAACCTTTCATAACTACTATAGCCTTAGAGGATGACTGGTAGTGTCACTATATTGTTTAAATGTAGATAGCCTTCATTAAACTTAGCAATTTTAGTGCTATAAGTGTTTGGCTGGTAAAAGACATTGTGGAGAACTATATTTTAAAGAGGTTTTCTGCAATTTGCAGAGCTTCATGCTATGCAGGGCTATTCTCTTAAAATTCAGGTCTTAAAAAAAAAGAACAAAAACAAAACAAAAAAGAACCAAAACAGTTCTCTATCCCAAAATTTTGTTCAGAGAAGTTTATAAGAAATACAGTTTGAACTCAGGTATTCATTTATGCTGTTGACAGAAACACCAAGGTCAGAATTCAGTGGAAAAACAAGCAAAAAAAACTCAACAAGGATCATTCAGATAAAAATCTCGACTTCACTTACCTGAATGATGTTCGGTTCAAGCATGACAGAGTGATTTCATTCCCTCAGCACCTGATATGGTGAAAAGCCAACTCTATAAATAACTGTAGCATGAAGGTCAACATTTATATCTAGTGTTCACTCACATTTATGTCTAAGAAATAAAGAATTTATTGAAAGAGCAGTTGGATATAAATTCACTACGTCTGACATATTGCTATTATTCCCTCCTCACAAAACGAAAGTATAAAACCATATGACTCCTACTCTCAGTAAAAGACAACTGGAAAGCCAAAGGTTAGGGGCATAGTGAAGATGCCACCTTTGCCTTCATAAAAGATAGAGAAATTTTTCTGAATGTGACTTCTTGCAAAATCCATCACCAAAGGGTGTATGCCCAATAAATCTAGGCATTATTATACTAGGTTTTATTGAATGGAAAGTCCTAAATACTTTTTTTTTCTCCTCTCTCCCCAAGTTTTTGAGTGCTTCACCATGCAGAGCAGAACTGTGTCAAAATGACTTTTTTTGGATTGATAAACGTGGGGTTTTATTCCTTCCTTTCCCTTTCACAGTCCCTGTCTTTCTCTATTATTAGAAACAAATTAATCCAGAGACTTAAAAATCACTTTCAATGCCAACTATGTCACCAAAAATAATATGTATCTCCATGAAATGTTCTGGTATCAGCAAAGCAGCTCATCTCAGTTCGAGAAGTTTAATCAAAATATTCCATTCACTTCAAAATAGTTGTCGTGGTTTGGCCGCAGATGGGAACAAAGGAGTCATGGGCCCATCGAGCTATGAACAATTCACCC